>OX392485.1:0-20000 GCA_947623365.1 Achlya flavicornis
ACCTAACCTAACCTAACCTAACCTAACCTAACCTAACCTAACCTAACCTAACCTAACCTAACCTAACCTAACCTAACCTAACCTAACCTAACCTAACCTAACCTAACCTAACCTAACCTAACCTAACCTAACCTAACCTAACCTAACCTAACCTACCTAACCTAACCTAACCTAACCTAACCTAACCTAACCTAACCTAACCTAACCTAACCTAACCTAACCTAACCTAACCACCTAACCTAACCTAACCTAACCTAACCTAACCTAACCTAACCTAACCTAACCTAACCTAACCTAACCTAACCTAACCTAACCTAACCTAACCTAACCTAACCTAACCTAACCTAACCTAACCTAACCTAACCTAACCTAACCTAACCTAACCTAACCTAACCTAACCTAACCTAACCTAACCTAACCTAACCTAACCTAACCTAACCTAACCTAACCTAACCTAACCTAACCTAACCTAACCTAACCTAACCTAACCTAACCTAACCTAACCTAACCTAACCTAACCTAACCTAACCTAACCTAACCTAACCTAACCTACCTAACCTAACCTAACCTAACCTAACCTAACCTAACCTAACCTAACCTAACCTAACCTAACCTAACCTAACCTAACCTAACCTAACCTAACCTAACCTAACCTAACCTAACCTAACCTAACCTAACCTAACCTAACCTAACCTAACCTAACCTAACCTAACCTAACCTAACCTAACCTAACCTAACCTAACCTAACCTAACCTAACCTAACCTAACCTAACCTAACCTAACCTAACCTAACCTAACCTAACCTAACCTAACCTAACCTAACCTAACCTAACCTAACCTAACCTAACCTAACCTAACCTAACCTAACCTAACCTAACCTAACCTAACCTAACCTAACCTAACCTAACTAACCTAACCTAACCTAACCTAACCTAACCTAACCTAACCTAACCTAACCTAACCTAACCTAACCTAACCTAACCTAACCTAACCTAACCTAACCTAACCTAACCTAACCTAACCTAACCTAACCTAACCTAACCTAACCTAACCTAACCTAACCTAACCTAACCTAACCTAACCTAACCTAACCTAACCTAACCTAACCTAACCTAACCTAACCTAACCTAACCTAACCTAACCTAACCTAACCTAACCTAACCTAACCTAACCTAACCTAACCTAACCTAACCTAACCTAACCTAACCTAACCTAACCTAACCTAACCTAACCTAACCTAACCTAACCTAACCTAACCTAACCTAACCTAACCTAACCTAACCTAACCTAACCTAACCTAACCTAACCTAACCTAACCTAACCTAACCTAACCTAACCTAACCTAACCTAACCTAACCTAACCTAACCTAACCTAACCTAACCTAACCTAACCTAACCTAACCTAACCTAACCTAACCTAACCTAACCTAACCTAACCTAACCTAACCTACCTAACCTAACCTAACCTAACCTAACCTAACCTAACCTAACCTAACCTAACCTAACCTAACCTAACCTAACCTAACCTAACCTAACCTAACCTACCTAACCTAACCTAACCTAACCTAACCTAACCTAACCTAACCTAACCTAACCTAACCTAACCTAACCTAACTAACCTAACCTAACCTAACCTAACCTAACCTAACCTAACCTAACCTAACCTAACCTAACCTAACCTAACCTAACCTAACCTAACCTAACCTAACCTAACCTAACCTAACCTAACCTAACCTAACCTAACCTAACCTAACCTAACCTAACCTAACCTAACCTAACCTAACCTAACCTAACCTAACCTAACCTAACCTAACCTAACCTAACCTAACCTAACCTAACCTAACCTAACCTAACCTAACCTAACCTAACCTAACCTAACCTAACCTAACCTAACCTAACCTAACCTAACCTAACCTAACCTAACCTAACCTAACCTAACCTAACCTAACCTAACCTAACCTAACCTAACCTAACCTAACCTAACCTAACCTAACCTAACCTAACCTAACCTAACCTAACCTAACCTAACCTAACCTAACCTAACCTAACCTAACCTAACCTAACCTAACCTAACCTAACCTAACCTAACCTAACCTAACCTAACCTAACCTAACCTAACCTAACCTAACCTAACCTAACCTAACCTAACCTAACCTAACCTAACCTAACCTAACCTAACCTAACCTAACCTAACCTAACCTAACCTAACCTAACCTAACCTAACCTAACCTAACCTAACCTAACCTAACCTAACCTAACCTAACCTAACCTAACCTAACCTAACCTAACCTAACCTAACCTAACCTAACCTAACCTAACCTAACCTAACCTAACCTAACCTAACCTAACCTAACCTAACCTAACCTAACCTAACCTAACCTAACCTAACCTAACCTAACCTAACCTAACCTAACCTAACCTAACCTAACCTAACCTAACCTAACCTAACCTAACCTAACCTAACCTAACCTAACCTAACCTAACCTAACCTAACCTAACCTAACCTAACCTAACCTAACCTAACCTAACCTAACCTAACCTAACCTAACCTAACCTAACCTAACCTAACCTAACCTAACCTAACCTAACCTAACCTAACCTAACCTAACCTAACCTAACCTAACCTAACCTAACCTAACCTAACCTAACTAACCTAACCTAACCTAACCTAACCTAACCTAACCTAACCTAACCTAACCTAACCTAACCTAACCTAACCTAACCTAACTAACCTAACCTAACCTAACCTAACCTAACCTAACCTAACCTAACCTAACCTAACCTAACCTAACCTAACCTAACCTAACCTAACCTAACCTAACCTAACCTAACCTAACCTAACCTAACCTAACCTAACCTAACCTAACCTAACCTAACCTAACCTAACCTAACCTAACCTAACCTAACCTAACCTAACCTAACCTAACCTAACCTAACCTAACCTAACCTAACCTAACTAACCTAACCTAACCTAACCTAACCTAACCTAACCTAACCTAACCTAACCTAACCTAACCTAACCTAACCTAACCTAACCTAACCTAACCTAACCTAACCTAACCTAACCTAACCTAACCTAACCTAACCTAACCTAACCTAACCTAACCTAACCTAACCTAACCTAACCTAACCTAACCTAACCTAACCTAACCTAACCTAACCTAACTAACCTAACCTAACCTAACCTAACCTAACCTAACCTAACCTAACCTAACCTAACCTAACCTAACCTAACTAACCTAACCTAACCTAACCTAACCTAACCTAACCTAACCTAACCTAACCTAACCTAACCTAACCTAACCTAACCTAACCTAACCTAACCTAACCTAACCTAACCTAACCTAACCTAACCTAACCTAACCTAACCTAACCTAACCTAACCTAACCTAACCTAACCTAACCTAACCTAACCTAACCTAACCTAACCTAACCTAACCTAACCTAACCTAACCTAACCTAACCTAACCTAACCTAACCTAACCTAACCTAACCTAACCTAACCTAACCTAACCTAACCTAACCTAACCTAACCTAACCTAACCTAACCTAACCTAACCTAACTAACCTAACCTAACCTAACCTAACCTAACTAACCTAACCTAACCTAACCTAACCTAACCTAACCTAACCTAACCTAACCTAACCTAACCTAACCTAACCTAACCTAACCTAACCTAACCTAACCTAACCTAACCTAACCTAACCTAACCTAACCTAACCTAACCTAACCTAACCTAACCTAACCTAACCTAACCTAACCTAACCTAACCTAACCTAACCTAACCTAACCTAACCTAACCTAACCTAACCTAACCTAACCTAACCTAACCTAACCTAACCTAACCTAACCTAACCTAACCTAACCTAACCTAACCTAACCTAACTAACCTAACCTAACCTAACCTAACCTAACCTAACCTAACCTAACCTAACCTAACCTAACCTAACCTAACCTAACCTAACCTAACCTAACCTAACCTAACCTAACCTAACCTAACCTAACCTAACCTAACCTAACCTAACCTAACCTAACCTAACCTAACCTAACCTAACCTAACCTAACCTAACCTAACCTAACCTAACTAACCTAACCTAACCTAACCTAACCTAACCTAACCTAACCTAACCTAACCTAACCTAACCTAACCTAACCTAACCTAACCTAACCTAACCTAACCTAACCTAACCTAACCTAACCTAACCTAACCTAACCTAACCTAACCTAACCTAACCTAACCTAACCTAACCTAACCTAACCTAACCTAACCTAACCTAACCTAACCTAACCTAACCTAACCTAACCTAACCTAACCTAACCTAACCTAACCTAACCTAACCTAACCTAACCTAACCTAACCTAACCTAACCTAACCTAACCTAACCTAACCTAACCTAACCTAACCTAACCTAACCTAACTAACCTAACCTAACCTAACCTAACCTAACCTAACCTAACCTAACCTAACCTAACCTAACCTAACCTAACCTAACCTAACCTAACCTAACCTAACCTAACCTAACCTAACCTAACCTAACCTAACCTAACCTAACCTAACCTAACCTAACCTAACCTAACCTAACCTAACCTAACCTAACCTAACCTAACCTAACCTAACCTAACCTAACCTAACCTAACCTAACCTAACCTAACCTAACCTAACCTAACCTAACCTAACCTAACCTAACCTAACCTAACCTAACCTAACCTAACCTAACCTAACCTAACCTAACCTAACCTAACCTAACCTAACCTAACCTAACCTAACCTAACCTAACCTAACCTAACCTAACCTAACCTAACCTAACCTAACCTAACCTAACCTAACCTAACCTAACCTAACCTAACCTAACCTAACCTAACCTAACCTAACCTAACCTAACCTAACCTAACCTAACCTAACCTAACCTAACCTAACCTAACCTAACCTAACCTAACCTAACCTAACCTAACCTAACCTAACCTAACCTAACCTAACCTAACCTAACCTAACCTAACCTAACCTAACCTAACCTAACCTAACCTAACCTAACCTAACCTAACCTAACCTAACCTAACCTAACCTAACCTAACCTAACCTAACCTAACCTAACCTAACCTAACCTAACCTAACCTAACCTAACCTAACCTAACCTAACCTAACCTAACCTAACCTAACCTAACCTAACCTAACCTAACCTAACCTAACCTAACCTAACCTAACCTAACCTAACCTAACCTAACCTAACCTAACCTAACCTAACCTAACCTAACCTAACCTAACCTAACCTAACCTAACCTAACCTAACCTAACCTAACCTAACCTAACCTAACCTAACCTAACCTAACCTAACCTAACCTAACCTAACCTAACCTAACCTAACCTAACCTAACCTAACCTAACCTAACCTAACCTAACCTAACCTAACCTAACCTAACCTAACCTAACCTAACCTAACCTAACCTAACCTAACCTAACCTAACCTAACCTAACCTAACCTAACCTAACCTAACCTAACCTAACCTAACCTAACCTAACCTAACCTAACCTAACCTAACCTAACCTAACCTAACCTAACCTAACCTAACCTAACCTAACCTAACCTAACCTAACCTAACCTAACCTAACCTAACCTAACCTAACCTAACCTAACCTAACCTAACCTAACCTAACCTAACCTAACCTAACCTAACCTAACCTAACCTAACCTAACCTAACCTAACCTAACCTAACCTAACCTAACCTAACCTAACCTAACCTAACCTAACCTAACCTAACCTAACCTAACCTAACCTAACCTAACCTAACCTAACCTAACCTAACCTAACCTAACCTAACCTAACCTAACCTAACCTAACCTAACCTAACCTAACCTAACCTAACCTAACCTAACCTAACCTAACCTAACCTAACCTAACCTAACCTAACCTAACCTAACCTAACCTAACCTAACCTAACCTAACCTAACCTAACCTAACCTAACCTAACCTAACCTAACCTAACCTAACCTAACCTAACCTAACCTAACCTAACCTAACCTAACCTAACCTAACCTAACCTAACCTAACCTAACCTAACCTAACCTAACCTAACCTAACCTAACCTAACCTAACCTAACCTAACCTAACCTAACCTAACCTAACCTAACCTAACCTAACCTAACCTAACCTAACCTAACCTAACCTAACCTAACCTAACCTAACCTAACCTAACCTAACCTAACCTAACCTAACCTAACCTAACCTAACCTAACCTAACCTAACCTAACCTAACCTAACCTAACCTAACCTAACCTAACCTAACCTAACCTAACCTAACCTAACCTAACCTAACCTAACCTAACCTAACCTAACCTAACCTAACCTAACCTAACCTAACCTAACCTAACCTAACCTAACCTAACCTAACCTAACCTAACCTAACCTAACCTAACCTAACCTAACCTAACCTAACCTAACCTAACCTAACCTAACCTAACCTAACCTAACCTAACCTAACCTAACCTAACCTAACCTAACCTAACCTAACCTAACCTAACCTAACCTAACCTAACCTAACCTAACCTAACCTAACCTAACCTAACCTAACCTAACCTAACCTAACCTAACCTAACCTAACCTAACCTAACCTAACCTAACCTAACCTAACCTAACCTAACCTAACCTAACCTAACCTAACCTAACCTAACCTAACCTAACCTAACCTAACCTAACCTAACCTAACCTAACCTAACCTAACCTAACCTAACCTAACCTAACCTAACCTAACCTAACCTAACCTAACCTAACCTAACCTAACCTAACCTAACCTAACCTAACCTAACCTAACCTAACCTAACCTAACCTAACCTAACCTAACCTAACCTAACCTAACCTAACCTAACCTAACCTAACCTAACCTAACCTAACCTAACCTAACCTAACCTAACCTAACCTAACCTAACCTAACCTAACCTAACCTAACCTAACCTAACCTAACCTAACCTAACCTAACCTAACCTAACCTAACCTAACCTAACCTAACCTAACCTAACCTAACCTAACCTAACCTAACCTAACCTAACCTAACCTAACCTAACCTAACCTAACCTAACCTAACCTAACCTAACCTAACCTAACCTAACCTAACCTAACCTAACCTAACCTAACCTAACCTAACCTAACCTAACCTAACCTAACCTAACCTAACCTAACCTAACCTAACCTAACCTAACCTAACCTAACCTAACCTAACCTAACCTAACCTAACCTAACCTAACCTAACCTAACCTAACCTAACCTAACCTAACCTAACCTAACCTAACCTAACCTAACCTAACCTAACCTAACCTAACCTAACCTAACCTAACCTAACCTAACCTAACCTAACCTAACCTAACCTAACCTAACCTAACCTAACCTAACCTAACCTAACCTAACCTAACCTAACCTAACCTAACCTAACCTAACCTAACCTAACCTAACCTAACCTAACCTAACCTAACCTAACCTAACCTAACCTAACCTAACCTAACCTAACCTAACCTAACCTAACCTAACCTAACCTAACCTAACCTAACCTAACCTAACCTAACCTAACCTAACCTAACCTAACCTAACCTAACCTAACCTAACCTAACCTAACCTAACCTAACCTAACCTAACCTAACCTAACCTAACCTAACCTAACCTAACCTAACCTAACCTAACCTAACCTAACCTAACCTAACCTAACCTAACCTAACCTAACCTAACCTAACCTAACCTAACCTAACCTAACCTAACCTAACCTAACCTAACCTAACCTAACCTAACCTAACCTAACCTAACCTAACCTAACCTAACCTAACCTAACCTAACCTAACCTAACCTAACCTAACCTAACCTAACCTAACCTAACCTAACCTAACCTAACCTAACCTAACCTAACCTAACCTAACCTAACCTAACCTAACCTAACCTAACCTAACCTAACCTAACCTAACCTAACCTAACCTAACCTAACCTAACCTAACCTAACCTAACCTAACCTAACCTAACCTAACCTAACCTAACCTAACCTAACCTAACCTAACCTAACCTAACCTAACCTAACCTAACCTAACCTAACCTAACCTAACCTAACCTAACCTAACCTAACCTAACCTAACCTAACCTAACCTAACCTAACCTAACCTAACCTAACCTAACCTAACCTAACCTAACCTAACCTAACCTAACCTAACCTAACCTAACCTAACCTAACCTAACCTAACCTAACCTAACCTAACCTAACCTAACCTAACCTAACCTAACCTAACCTAACCTAACCTAACCTAACCTAACCTAACCTAACCTAACCTAACCTAACCTAACCTAACCTAACCTAACCTAACCTAACCTAACCTAACCTAACCTAACCTAACCTAACCTAACCTAACCTAACCTAACCTAACCTAACCTAACCTAACCTAACCTAACCTAACCTAACCTAACCTAACCTAACCTAACCTAACCTAACCTAACCTAACCTAACCTAACCTAACCTAACCTAACCTAACCTAACCTAACCTAACCTAACCTAACCTAACCTAACCTAACCTAACCTAACCTAACCTAACCTAACCTAACCTAACCTAACCTAACCTAACCTAACCTAACCTAACCTAACCTAACCTAACCTAACCTAACCTAACCTAACCTAACCTAACCTAACCTAACCTAACCTAACCTAACCTAACCTAACCTAACCTAACCTAACCTAACCTAACCTAACCTAACCTAACCTAACCTAACCTAACCTAACCTAACCTAACCTAACCTAACCTAACCTAACCTAACCTAACCTAACCTAACCTAACCTAACCTAACCTAACCTAACCTAACCTAACCTAACCTAACCTAACCTAACCTAACCTAACCTAACCTAACCTAACCTAACCTAACCTAACCTAACCTAACCTAACCTAACCTAACCTAACCTAACCTAACCTAACCTAACCTAACCTAACCTAACCTAACCTAACCTAACCTAACCTAACCTAACCTAACCTAACCTAACCTAACCTAACCTAACCTAACCTAACCTAACCTAACCTAACCTAACCTAACCTAACCTAACCTAACCTAACCTAACCTAACCTAACCTAACCTAACCTAACCTAACCTAACCTAACCTAACCTAACCTAACCTAACCTAACCTAACCTAACCTAACCTAACCTAACCTAACCTAACCTAACCTAACCTAACCTAACCTAACCTAACCTAACCTAACCTAACCTAACCTAACCTAACCTAACCTAACCTAACCTAACCTAACCTAACCTAACCTAACCTAACCTAACCTAACCTAACCTAACCTAACCTAACCTAACCTAACCTAACCTAACCTAACCTAACCTAACCTAACCTAACCTAACCTAACCTAACCTAACCTAACCTAACCTAACCTAACCTAACCTAACCTAACCTAACCTAACCTAACCTAACCTAACCTAACCTAACCTAACCTAACCTAACCTAACCTAACCTAACCTAACCTAACCTAACCTAACCTAACCTAACCTAACCTAACCTAACCTAACCTAACCTAACCTAACCTAACCTAACCTAACCTAACCTAACCTAACCTAACCTAACCTAACCTAACCTAACCTAACCTAACCTAACCTAACCTAACCTAACCTAACCTAACCTAACCTAACCTAACCTAACCTAACCTAACCTAACCTAACCTAACCTAACCTAACCTAACCTAACCTAACCTAACCTAACCTAACCTAACCTAACCTAACCTAACCTAACCTAACCTAACCTAACCTAACCTAACCTAACCTAACCTAACCTAACCTAACCTAACCTAACCTAACCTAACCTAACCTAACCTAACCTAACCTAACCTAACCTAACCTAACCTAACCTAACCTAACCTAACCTAACCTAACCTAACCTAACCTAACCTAACCTAACCTAACCTAACCTAACCTAACCTAACCTAACCTAACCTAACCTAACCTAACCTAACCTAACCTAACCTAACCTAACCTAACCTAACCTAACCTAACCTAACCTAACCTAACCTAACCTAACCTAACCTAACCTAACCTAACCTAACCTAACCTAACCTAACCTAACCTAACCTAACCTAACCTAACCTAACCTAACCTAACCTAACCTAACCTAACCTAACCTAACCTAACCTAACCTAACCTAACCTAACCTAACCTAACCTAACCTAACCTAACCTAACCTAACCTAACCTAACCTAACCTAACCTAACCTAACCTAACCTAACCTAACCTAACCTAACCTAACCTAACCTAACCTAACCTAACCTAACCTAACCTAACCTAACCTAACCTAACCTAACCTAACCTAACCTAACCTAACCTAACCTAACCTAACCTAACCTAACCTAACCTAACCTAACCTAACCTAACCTAACCTAACCTAACCTAACCTAACCTAACCTAACCTAACCTAACCTAACCTAACCTAACCTAACCTAACCTAACCTAACCTAACCTAACCTAACCTAACCTAACCTAACCTAACCTAACCTAACCTAACCTAACCTAACCTAACCTAACCTAACCTAACCTAACCTAACCTAACCTAACCTAACCTAACCTAACCTAACCTAACCTAACCTAACCTAACCTAACCTAACCTAACCTAACCTAACCTAACCTAACCTAACCTAACCTAACCTAACCTAACCTAACCTAACCTAACCTAACCTAACCTAACCTAACCTAACCTAACCTAACCTAACCTAACCTAACCTAACCTAACCTAACCTAACCTAACCTAACCTAACCTAACCTAACCTAACCTAACCTAACCTAACCTAACCTAACCTAACCTAACCTAACCTAACCTAACCTAACCTAACCTAACCTAACCTAACCTAACCTAACCTAACCTAACCTAACCTAACCTAACCTAACCTAACCTAACCTAACCTAACCTAACCTAACCTAACCTAACCTAACCTAACCTAACCTAACCTAACCTAACCTAACCTAACCTAACCTAACCTAACCTAACCTAACCTAACCTAACCTAACCTAACCTAACCTAACCTAACCTAACCTAACCTAACCTAACCTAACCTAACCTAACCTAACCTAACCTAACCTAACCTAACCTAACCTAACCTAACCTAACCTAACCTAACCTAACCTAACCTAACCTAACCTAACCTAACCTAACCTAACCTAACCTAACCTAACCTAACCTAACCTAACCTAACCTAACCTAACCTAACCTAACCCAGTCACACCAAACACACGGTCGCAACAACATCTGCTCCGCGAATAAATTCTCTAAAAAATAGAAAAAGTGCAAATTTCTTAAAATTGTGTTAGTGAAGTGAAAGTGTTCAACCAAAATCACCAGGATTCATGTGGGCAAGTCGCTAAGTCATCAGACTTCGGAGTTATCCAGAGTAATCTTCGGGACTTTATAACATCGCCGCCTGTGCAGGTACGAAGTGCATACAAACGTCTTTCTGTTGTCCTCAACGAGTTCTACCTGCTGATTTTGGAAAATCCGAAATCGGATGATAATCAGCGGAGATACAGGCAACAGAAATTTCACAAAAACCACCTCAAATTCACGGAATTTTCCATCATCCGGTGAATTGAGGTCGCACGCGCACAAGTCAGGGCTCCCTCACTGGCTCGGAGACTCCGCCGTCCACATCGCTTGAACGTCACAGCACTCACCGCGTCACACTACGTCGACGGTAAGCCGCCGTCACTTCGAAGTTTCGAGATCCGTCTAGAACATTCCATCGGCTACTACGTCATCGGCCACTCTAGAAATTTCATCGGGTCTCATCGGGTATCGTCGGCTTTCGTCGTCTTCAAACTCATAATATAATATAGTGTACCCCCTCTACAGGTACCCCTCGCCCCCGACAATCTTCACTTCAACCTTCCCCCCTCACCCTAACTTCCAAACGGGAGGACCCATACACCACATCTGGGGCTCAAACATCACGTATTGAGGAGCCCCACAAACTGGTTCTATCAGTTTGAGACATCCCCCCGCCACCTCAAACCCCGCCCCCCTCAAACCAACTTCTTAACGCAAGGAGGAAACTTCCCACATCTTGGGCCCCTGGTACTTGGTTTGAGGAACCCGTCCATCTGGTTCAGTCAGATTGCCCCTCCCCCTCCCCCTCACCTATACCTCACCCCCCCTCAAAGGTTACTCACGAGACCTCCCCCCCCCCAAACCCCCCCTCCATACCCCACCCCCCCTCAAGCTAACTTCTAAACGAAAGGAGATAGCACCCTACATCTTGGGCTCCAGGAACTTGGCTTGAGGAGCTCCAACATCTGGCCCTGTCAGATTTTTCTCCCCCTCCCCCTCCCCCTTACCTCACCCCCCCTCAAGGTCGACACGCGAGACCTCCCCCCCCCCCCCCCAACCCCCCCTCCATACCTCACCCCCCCTCAAGCTAACTTCTAAACGGAAGGAAGTAGCCCCCTACATCTTGGGCTCTAGGAACTTGGCTTGAGGAGCTCTATTATCTGGCCCTGTCAGATTTTCTCCCCCTCCCCCGCCCCCTTACCTCACCCCCCCTTTAGGTCGACATACGAGACCTACCCCTCCCCCCCTCAAAAAATTTCCTACCTCACCCCCCCTCAACCTAACTCCTCAACGGATTGTCCTACAGACACGTGCGAGGGGTCGTTTAATTTGAATTAAAGAGGGTAATAAATTGACTCAAAAGAAAATTCATTCTAAAACCTAAAACTATTTATTTTATATTTCAAACCTAATAATTTACTGTATTTAATTTATTCTTATTCTTAGTAACAAAACACAAATATTATTATGTCGTCTAACAAAACATCAACCTCCAAAAACTTGACCACAGAGGCGGCGTCGCAGAGGCCTGCACGTTCGCTTAGGGAAAAAGTTCTAACAAAAACAACTTCCATCAAGTCCATAAAGTCAGAGAAGTTGGCCAGGACATCGCCCCTTGAGCGAGTGCCTGAAGTGGTCAAAGCTACTTCAGAAGCAGACTTACAGGCGAGCATGAACTGGGACGCTCCAAGGGTAATCCCTGAACTAACCTCCGAGGCCCCGGAAACAGATGTCGAAGATTCCGACATCTCATCGGTGGGGTCCGAGGTTCTTCAAAACAGAAGGGTGAGCCTCCTTTTCACTTCCCCACGCAGAGGCACGGGAGTGGAGATGGACGCAGCGTCCAAGATTGCCAATGAGCTGTTACAAAGAGGTAAGGCGGCATTAGAGGCGTCGGGTAATATGAAGAGGGAGTACCGGACGTCAGCCCTCGACAGCTTGCAGGGCCTTTACGAGACGGTCCTGTCCGTGGCAGACTCTAGGGCTCGCCACAAGTTCAACTTGGAGAAGGAACGCTCAAGACACGCACAAGAGTTGGTGCGTGTAGAGAGAGCGCATACCAAAGAGCTTGTGGGAGTGAGGCAGAGCCTCGTGTCCGAGTTGTGTCTGGCCAGAGCCGATATCACAGACACCCTGAAGGAGGCAAAGGCGGTACGTAGCTGGCTTGGCTACGAGACCGAACAGCCCTTCAGGGAGATAAAGGAGGTCAAGCAAGCGGTCACAACCATGGGGAGGGAACTAACCGCCAAAATTGAAACATTTGGGAAGACAAGTTCGGGCCCCTCAGAAGATCCCAATCTCAAACACATCGAGGGAGGGATCACAAAACTAGGCTCGAACACAAGTAAACTGTCTAACCAAATAGACGCCCTCAGGAGAACCCTAGAGGAAGTGAGGGCGGAGATTACAAAAACACCAAAGGCGGTCGCGGTGCTTCCATCGACAGTTCCCGAGGCCTCAATTGACAAACTGGAAGGCGAACTCCAAAAAATAAAACAGTTAATAATTGACCATAACAACAAACCACCCACCAAAGTCCCCACACCACCACCCCAATTGGACCTAGCCAAGCATCTGAGGCCCCTCTCCGAAAGATTGGACATCGTGTCGTCTGACATCCGCGTGATGCGAGACAAAAAGCCCCAGGAGCCGCCACAAGCAGTGCCAAACTTGGAGGCAGAAATGGCAATCTCGGAGGTCAGACAGCAGCTGGTGTCACTAAAAGAGGGAGTGACGGAGCTGCAGAAAAGACCTGCACCCGGCCCAGCCGCAAAACCAAAGCCGGACGTATCAGCAGATCCGAAGCCGGCCCCAACCTACGCGCACATAGCTGCGAGACCACCCCCACCCCCACTTAGACCGAACCACACTCTTATAGTCTCGTCATCCGACCCCAAAAACACCGGGGACGACCTTATCGAGAGGATAAGAGTGGCTCTCGACACAAAAACGAGTGGGGCAAAGGTGGACAGGTTCAGGAAGGCCAAGAACCAAAAGGTCGTTCTGAGCTGCGGCACGAAGGAAGACCTCAGCTTGGTCCAATCGCGCGTCCTAACAAATAAGAGCCTGAAGGCGGAGATTGCGAGGATGAACAACCCTCAGGTAATAATCTGGGATGTGCTCTCCTACCTAAAAGATTCAGAAATTCCGGAGACCCTACTAACACAGAATAAGGGACTCCTGAAGGGAATCGATACGAAGGGGAGCACATTACGGGTCATGTACCGAAAAAGGGCCCGCAATGAAAAAACGTGCCATGTGGTTCTGGAAGTGTCCCCGCAAATACACAAAAGGTTTACGGAGGCAGGAAAGGTCCACATTGACATCCAATGGAGACCTATAACAGACCACTCACCATTAGTGCAATGCACAAAATGCTTGGGCTTTGGCCACACCAGGAAACTCTGCCGGGAAAAGGACGATCTCTGCAATTTTTGCGGGGACGCCCATTCCTGGGAGAAGTGCCAACCAAGGCTCACGGGAAAAACACCAACCTGCATAAATTGCAAAGCACAAAAGATGGTGGGTCCAGACATCGCACACACCGCCTTCAGCAGTGACTGTCGCGAAAGGGAAAAATGGGACGCTATAGCCCGTTCGCGGGTCTCATACATTTGTTAAGGGCACCCCAATTCAAAATCACCTAACCCCCCGAAGAATAGATGGAACAGGTTTGCACTTCATCCAAGCAAACCTGCAACGCTCCAAACTAGCAACAGCCGAACTGTTCCAGGTAGCGAAAGACAAAAACATCTCAGTGGCCCTAGTACAAGAACCGTACGTCGGGAAAGCTGGGATACTCAAGTCAAACCCTGGAACACAAGTCATCCAGTGCACCCTAAATCGACAAAAACCAGTAAAGGCAGCAATCATCGTTTTCGGTGATCGGCTGGAGGTAATTCATGACCCTCAGCTGGTGACTGAAACGGAGGCGGCTGTATTACTGGTCGGAGGGGAACTGAGGCTGGGAGTAATATCTGTCTATTTCGAAGGGGATCAAGACATAGAAGTAAATATAGAGAGATCTAAGACCTTCTGTCGAAGACTCAACACCAACAATTTAATTATAGCAGGCGACGTAAACGCCTGGAGTCATTGGTGGGGAAGCAGCTCTGAAGATCAAAGAGGAGCAGCATACAACGCCTTTCTTAACGAATCAGGATTCCAGATTCTTAACTACGGAGACACACCCACATTCGAAACATTCAGAAGAGGCAAAACGTACACGAGCATAGTAGACGTAACAGCCTGTAGTACGCCACTTCTGGGTAAAGTAGAAAACTGGAAAGTGGACAGAGACCTTACCACGTCGGACCATAATGCCATCACCTTCACTCTGCGTTTGGGCAAGGCCCTAGAACCACTAAGGCCAATAACCACGCGGAGATACAACACCAAGAAGGCAAAGTGGACCGATTTCAAAACATCATTTAAGGTATCTCTAGAGGAGAAAAACATCACCTCCCACTCCATAGTGGAAACTGGAACTCCGGAGGAGTTAGAGGACATCATCACAGCCTACACTGAAGCCATCCATGAATCCTGCTCGGGTACCATCCCCAAAATGGGAAAGTGGAGCGGGAATCCAAAACCCCCATGGTGGTCGAAGAGGCTAGATGATCTAAAAAGAGATGTCCTAAGGAAAAAGAGGCGAATAAAGAATGCCGCTCCCACCAGAGCGCAATTCGTCATCGACGAATACCAACGAGCCAAATTGGAGTACGCAAATGAGGCGGAAAAGGCCCAAACATCTAACTGGAAGGAGTACTGCACGACTCAAGACAAGGAGAGTATGTGGGACAAGATATACCGGGTAATCAGGAAGACCGCCAGAAGGCAAGAAGACACGCTCCTGAGAAACCAAGAAGGTAACACCCTAAATCCCCAACAGTCGGCAGAGCTCCTTGCGGTTACATTCTACCCAGACGACACTGTGGCAACAGACAACCAAAGCCACACAAAATTGCGGGAACTGACAGAGAAAAACATCACAGACCTACCCGGGGATGATCCGCCATTCACATCGGCGGAATTGGAGTTGGTGCTTCAAGCGCTAAACCCCAAAAAAGCCCCGGGACCTGATGGGCTTACCGCAGACATCTGCACTGCGGCCATCCGCTGCGAGTGGGAGGTCTTTAGGGGCATCGCAAATAAATGCCTGCTCCTAAAGCACTTTCCAAAGCAATGGAAAATAGCCCATGTGGTCATTCTCAGGAAACCGGGTAAAGAAGACTACACACACCCTAAGTCTTACAGACCCATAGGTCTCCTCTCAGTTCTCGGTAAAATTGTCGAAAAACTAATGGTAGGCCGTCTCCAATGGCACATCTTCCCCACCCTAAATAAAAAACAATACGGTTTCATGCCGCAAAGAGGCACCGAGGACGCCCTCTATGACCTAGTAGAGCACATACGGGAGGATGTCAACAGAAAAAACATCGTCCTAGTAATCTCACTGGACATAGAGGGTGCCTTCGACAATGCATGGTGGCCAGCTCTCAAACAACAACTAAAGAGGAAAAGTTGTCCGCAAAACCTCTACAGGCTGGTAGACTCATACCTCAACGACCGCCAAGTCCAGGTCAACTACGCCAGAGCAACATACGGGAAGGAAACGACGAAGGGATGTGTCCAAGGCTCCATAGCCGGACCTACCTTTTGGAACGTCATCCTAGACTCGTTGTTGCATAAACTGGAAAGAGAGGGAGTATACTGCCAAGCTTTTGCGGATGACGTGGTTCTCGTATTTACGGGCCAAAAAATCAACATCTTGGAGCAAGCAGTCAACACCACCTTGGAGACAATAGTAGAATGGGGCATACAAAATAAACTCAACTTCGCATCGCATAAAACCAACGCGATGCTACTAACTAAGAAGTTGAAGTATGAAGCCCCAAACCTCTTCATGGCTGGTACGAGACTCAACTTGGTTGAAGAAATCAAGCTCCTTGGCCTCGTGATAGACAACAAACTCACGTTTAAATCTCATGTCACCGCACAATGCAAGAAAGCTGTGGAAATCTACAAACAGCTAGCGTGCGCAGCTAAAGTGACGTGGGGCTTGAACGGAGAGGTAACGAGAACCATATACGTCTCAGTAATAGAGCCCATCATGACATACGCCTCAAGCGCATGGTCACAGGCTGTAGATCTACAACTAATCAATAAACAACTAAACACAATACAGAGAGGGTTCGCTCAAAAAATCTGCAAGGCGTACCGCACGGTGTCGCTGACATCAGCACTCGCCTTGTCTGGAATACTCCCACTAGATCTGAGAGTACAAGAGAGTGCGAACCTGTATAAAGTTAAGAAACACCACACAAACAACTACCTTCCCCCTGGAAAGGAGCTCGAGAGTGGAATCGGGTACTTAGATCAACCCCACCCATCCACGTATACAACCATCAACTTCGAGCTCCTGGAGAATGTGGACTCAGATACCCTAAACAACCACCAAGTAATCGGCCCCGAAATTTACACGGACGGTAGCAAAATAGAGGGCAAAGTAGGTGCTGCCGTCACTTGGTGGGAGGAGGGAAAGGAGACCGCCTACTCCACTTTTAATCTGCATCCCTCATGTACAGTATTCCAGTCGGAAATGTACGCACTCCACAGGGCGACTCAAATGGTGAAAAACAGTAGGGAACCAATCGTGAGCATATTAAGCGACTCAAGATCTTCGCTTGACCTACTGAAAAATCCCAAACCGAGTCACCCCCTAGCAAAAGCTATCAAGGAGTGCATTGAGGAGATCAGAACAGAGGGAAGAGAGGTGCGGCTGTTCTGGTTGAGGGCACACGTGGGTACCGCTGGCAACGAAAGAGCCGATGAGCTTGCAAAGTCGGCGGCACTCACCATAAACACCCAAGACTACGACAAAATCCCCCTGTCCTTCATCAAGAGGCAAATAAGAGAGGAATCGGTCCGCAAATGGCAGGACCGTTACGATACCTCCATCACAGGGGCAGTCACCAAGATGCTCTTTCCGTATGTCGACAAAGCATACAGAACGGTGAGAGCAGTAAAACTGACGCCCTACCAAGTGCAAGCCTTCACAGGACATGGCGGGATAGCCGAATACTTATATAGGTTCAAACTCAAAGACAGTCCCGGATGTGAGTGTGACAGAACCGTCAGCGAGACCGTGTGGCACATAATCCTTGACTGCCCACGTTTTCTGGCAGCCCGACGAGATCTAGAGACCGAGATAGATACGCGGTTAGATCAGTCGGCCCTACAGGAAATCCTTGAAGACACCAAAATGAGAGCCCACTTCTTAGACTATGTGGACAACATCTTCCGTATAGTCGTGAGAAGAAATAGCACCCTCACCACAGACCCCCAACAACCCACAATAACAACAACTCCAACGCCTATTATCCAAGATTCCATCCCAGTGCAACCAACCACCATGCTGCAGAACATAGCTCCAAACCACATGCCCGTCAGAAAATTCTTGGCATGTGGGGAGCCAGGGACACCCGGAATCAGGATAAAAAGCGTAGCCCTCTTCATGGACACAAACGCCGAGAGACTCGGCATAAGCTTCTGCTTTGTAGGCGCTCGGAAACGCGTTGGCATATCACCAGGCCTAGCCGCGTTGATGAATGGGAGTACAACCAAAACGTGCATGAAACGCAAAACATTCGACGCGTTACCTGTTACGGAGATACTCGGCAGCCCTTGCCGGATGGTGCGAACACAAAACAAATTGATCGCATTATTCGTATGGGGTGAGAGGACACCGTTCAAACAGGCGTGCACAGTGCTCTCAAAAATCGGAGAGGCGGAAACTGGGACCGAGGAGTCTCGAATTGTAAGTATCGACGCAATGGTAGTCGAGTACCAGAAAGGTGAAGTCGCCGACCAATATGGTTGCATAATTGCCTCCAAAAACCATGAGGTAATAGCATACGAGGACAGAGGGGAAGACTTGAGCTTCCTCAAAGCCCCCAGATGCAAAGCAACCGCGACTAACAACCCAGAACAGGACTCACAAAAACCAAGCGGATCAGAGAGACTCCAACAGAGGGTAGCCGACGCAAAAGCAGCAACAGAGCAGAGCGTCAATCCAGAGGAGAGAAAAAAATCACAAAAAACAGCAACAGCCATCAAAACCTTCATAACATCAGCAGTGAGAGGGATTCAGTCGACAATTTCCAAAGCTGTAGACATCCAATCAGCGGCAGTGGGGAAGTTTACGAGAGAGCCCCCCTTACTTAAAAAGGCAGCAACAATAACGAGGACGAGAGCCGACATGGGGCAGGTCATCCCACCATCTCGCAGACCAGCAACGAGTCCAGAAGACCACGCATTTAATGCCTTTCTCGAGTTCGTAGCGATCACAAGAGCGACCAGAGAGGTCAATCTTCTGTGTTGCAAGACCATCATGCAAGCTTTCCAGAATCAAAATGAAAGCTTGCTGAAGGTCCTACTCGAGGAGGCGGACGCAGCCATATATAACACCGTAACATCCCAAGTCCTAAAGGGACAAATGTCTGGGGATTATATGGCAGCGTACAATGCAACAAGTGGCTTCGTGACCTCAGTTGAAGGGGAGATAAAAGGAGATGCACCACCTACATTTAACACACCACAAAACGACCCCATCGTAGTCACCGCCCGGTGCACTAAGATCATGCTGGACGACAAGATCCTGGAAATGGCTAAAACCA